>JAMQGT020000354.1:0-20838 GCA_024447675.2 Pterophyllum scalare | reverse complement strand
CGTACTGTATCACAGTATGGTACGGCAGCTTCACTGAGGCAGACAGGGGGAGGCTTCAGAGGGTAGTCAAGCCAGCACAGAGAATAGTTGGCTGTCCTCTCCCCTCCCTGATGGACATCTACACCTCCTGCTGCCTCAGCAGAGCCAAAATCATCATCAAGGACAGCTCACACTCTGGCTTTGAACTGTTTGACCTGCTGCCCTCTGGCTGGCGCTACAGGTGCATCAAACTGACTCAAGAACAGTTTCTTCACCAGAGCAATCACCACCCGAACTCACACTCATCCACTCTAATTGTGCAATACCCACATCTCTGTAAAGCGCCTTGAGGCGACTGTTTGTTGTGATTTGGCGCTATATAAATAAAATTGAATTGAATTGAATTGAATTGAATTGAATCCAATCAGGAGGTTCACTGACACAGCGCAACACTGAACCTGAGTTTGTGAAGCACACAAACTGATCAGCTGTTACAGTATGATTACACACAGTGACTGAGCTGACAGCACAAACACTGGGTGATGATGTGAGTGTGGTGCTGCAGGGAGCTCAGTGATCTTAATCATGTAGACTTCATCGTGCACAGCTTCTCGTTGTTAACCTTTGAATGCTGTCTGATATTTCACAGCAGCAAAACTTCTTTCTTTTAGCCTGAAATTTATATACTTTTGTTAAAGTGATCTAAAATATAAAAAGTGTGTACTGCTGCACAGGTGCTACATGACTCAGAGTCACGAGAGGTGGAGATGATTTGGACATGTGCAGAGGAGAGAGGGTGGAGACTCTGGACAGAGGAGGATGAAGATGGAGCAGCAGGCAGGAGGAAGACCTTAGAGAAGACTCATGGATGTAGTGAAGGAGGGCTGGTGTGATAGATGATTGGCTGATGATGAAGTCCATTTCCTCATCACTTCCTGGGTGGAGTGGAAGCAGCATCTGAAGCTCTGTGTGTCTCAGTCAGTTTGAGCCTTACTAGAAACTTTGAGTTAAATAACTGAACCAGATCAAAGAAACAGCAGCTTGAGACTCTCTAAGAGTCTGAGTGGCAGCTCAGTGAGGACTGGCTGCAGGAGCATGGTGGCTCTGCAGCTCTCTGCTGCTCTCTGCTGCTCTCTGCAGCTCTCTGCTGCTCTCTGCTGTTCTCTGCTGCTCTCTGCTGCTCTCTGCAGCTCTCTGCTGCTCTCTGCTGCTCTCTGCAGCTCTCTGCAGCTCTCTGCTGCTCTCTGCTGCTCTCTGCTGCTCTCTGCTGCTCTCTGCTGCTCTCTGCAGCTCTCTGCTGCTCTCTGCTGCTCTCTGCTGCTCTCTGCTGCTCTCTGCAGCTCTCTGCTGCTCTCTGCTGCTCTCTGCTGCTCTCTGCTGCTCTCTGCAGCTCTCTGCTGCTCTCTGCAGCTCTCTGCAGCTCTCTGCTGCTCTCTGCTGCTCTCTGCTGCTCTCTGCAGCTCTCTGCTGCTCTCTGCTGCTCTCTGCTGCTCTCTGCTGCTCTCTGCAGCTCTCTGCAGCTCTCTGCTGCTCTCTGCTGCTCTCTGCAGCTCTCTGCTGCTCTCTGCAGCTCTCTGCTGCTCTCTGCTGCTCTCTGCAGCTCTCTGCAGCTCTCTGCTGTGTGCCAGCATCTTTGTACTCTTAGAAACCAGAGAGCACAAAGATGGATGCTTGAATCTCAGCAAGCACACTCACAGGGCTGCTGGCTCTGCTAGGTTATGTCCACTGATTCTCAGGACAGCCTGAATGAACCCTCTGAGAGGCCACTATGACCTCTGATCCTGTGCTATCAGAAACACAGGAGGGAAACATGTTTTAGGGTTAAATGTCCCAGTGTGGCTCACATACTTAGTTTTAATGGGAGGCTCTGATTTAAATGCACAGTGTGACACACACGAGAACCAGTGAGGAGCAGAAGGTCAGATCACCTTAAAGAACTGAAACAATAAACCAGGGTCTGTATGGTCCAGCATGTGCTGCACGTCTTTTAGATGTTAAACCTTTCAGACTCCTGCAGAGGAAACCATCATTTCTCTTTCAGACCTGCTTCCAGAATAAAATGACTGAGTGTCTTTAACATCTGGGACTGATTTCCAGGAGAAATGAGGAGAGCCTCCTGATGACCTGCTTATGTTGTTACATTGTTGCTACTTTTGGCTCCTCCCCTCTCAGATGGGGTCATCACACTGAGGAAGCATCACTGATGACCTGCTTGTATCCATGTAGAGTTTCCAGTGCAGCAGCTCCCTCTAGTGGTCATATCTAAAGCCTGTGGGAGGATGGTGTTGATCTAAAATGTGAATCATAGTGTTGCAGTCAGTCATCAGTGTGTGATTAACATGTGTTCAGAGGGCCTCAGTGTGTGAATGGTTCCAGTTCAGCTCCATAACAGCAGCGTCCCTGGTTTGATTCCTGTGTTTCAGCTCATATCTGCCTCTCTCTCTGAGGGGGACGTACACACACACACACACACACACACACACACACACACACACACACACACACACACACACACTGCCTGAAGAGGGCGGAGCTTTACTTGGTGTCAGTGAGAGAAATGAAAAAAAGCTCAAATGAGCGAGAAGGACGATGAAGGAAACATCTGTGCTGTGTCTGCTCTGTAAGTAGAATCTCTGTGTTTGTTTAGACTCATTGAGGCCCATTGAGGCTGAAGGGAGTCCCAGTGGAGATAGAATCTAGATGCTGGTGGTGGAGCTCAAGATTGAGGCTTAAGGAGCACTGGGGTGGTGAAGGGGAGGGGTGGGTTGCACAAATTAATCTAGAAGGGAAAATGATTGCAAGCAGTGATATTTAAGGCACACTGAGCAGAGACTGATTGGCTCGAGGATGTGGGCAGGCAGATGATTGGACTAGAAGAAATGTGGGCAGCACTGAGTTTGACATCACCTAAACTTTCCCACACAGAGGGGTCAAAAACCCAGGAAAGAACACGGATGAGTGATTTCAGATCATCATTATTGAACTTACACCTAAGCTTCACCATAAGAACACCAGCAGAGGAACCAGAGCCGAGTGAACACTAAGCTTCATGTCCTCCCTGAGGTTTCCAGATTTTGACACGTGTATTCAGGAATGTGCTTCCTGAATACAGATAAAGGCCACACCAGCCTTGAGGGTTTCCACTTCTATATAGATGTACTCAAGCAATTTTTTTAATATGCTGGATGCAGGTTCTACTAACATTAGATTATTGATCTGTCATTGATCAACTGTGCAGTGGTTTCCAGAGGAATTCCTCCCTTCAGTTGCTTGCCAGCAGGTTTCACTGGGGAGTCAGAGCCAGGTAATGGTACCAGGTTGGAGGGGTTACAAGGCTGGGTTTAGCCAAGCTCCATCTCTGATGTGGCAGTGTCTGGCTCTTCTAAAGGCACTCCAATTTCCATATCTTCATAAAGTTATTTCTTCTTACTTTTCCCAGTGTATTCTTCTCTTTTTTCCTTTGTAGAATCTGCTGAACACATCTGGGGTTTCACGAGTGCCATTGAAAAGCACAGTAAATGTCCTGAAACTCAGAAGGGGAAAACTTTCACAAAGTACTAAGAAGAGAAGAGAAATGGGTAGAATACAGAATGGCACTAGGAAAAATTTACAATAAAATAATTCAAGATGAAAATCTTGTCTCAGTTTGGGCTTTGCATCCTCTACGTACGTAGCTACGTTTAATGTCTGTCTTCTGGTTACAAAATATCCCAATTAAAAGCAAAGAGAGATTCACTAATTGTGTTTCATGTTATTCTGCAATTCCAGTACTATGACAAAAAAAAAACTACATATATATATATATATATATATATATATATATAAATTTTGTCACAGTACTGGGAAGAATTTAAAACTACTTTCACCCCTGATTACTGCTATAATATTCTATGATCTCTTTTGTTGTTGTTCTAATGTGAAGTGTTTGAAGTGCTTGTTAAACTGGCAACACCTCATGCATGGTTTCGTCTAAGCAGAGGTGCATGTATCTAAGCCTGTACAGGCTGATGTGGGATACCTTTGCACCCATCGTCCCCAAGAAGGGGTTTTCTCCAAAGCCGGAGAGCTAATTTCCAAGAAGAGAAGCCGACTGAGTTGCTGCCCCAGGTGGATGAGTTTAAGTATCTCCGGGTCTTGTTCACGAGTGATGGGGGAGTGGAACGAGAGATTCATACGCCCCGCCCCCCGGGGCGGAGCGCTGTATGTTCACATATACGGCGAGAGCGGATTTCAGCTTTCCGGTCTGTCTCCAAATCTCTCCAAAAGTCGGTGACACAGGAAAAACTCGCTAAATTTGTCGCTAGACGCTTTTTGGGGAAAAGAAACTCGCCTCATCGATACCAACCGCTAGCTGATCACTTCCGGGATCTCTTTAAAGACTGCATGAGCTCCTGAAACGAAAGTGAATTCTGAGCGAAAGAAGGTCAAAGACAGATCCGCTCTCAGGGATTTTAATTTTGATGTAACCAGATTCTGAACAGCTTCCGTTCTTCACTGCAAACACCAGCACACTCGGACCTTCAGGACAAACTAAGTGTCGGATCAGCAGAAGTCCAGAACCCGGAAATGGCTCCTGGAACCGCGACCCTCTGCTTCACTTTGCTGTTTCTGGTGTTCGTCTCTGCAGGTGAGATTACCTGTTAGTGTTTACCTGCGAGACACAGAGGAAGAAAGCCTGCTTTATGTGATAATATTTTATAACAATTATTGTCATACTGATTCAGTTTGATGATGATGATGATCATACTTTATTGATCCCACAATGGGGAAATTACAGTTTGTGAGTGTGAAGGAGACTGGGAGGACTTAGCATCTGTAATCCAGATGTGACGGAAACAAAGAAGTGTGCATCAGTGTGATGTGTGTGTGTCAGTGTGATGTGTGTGTGTCAGTGTGATGTGTTGTGTGTCAGCAGTCAGTCTCTTTGTGTTGAGTGTGGCTCCATAAAGGCAGCATGCAGAGACTCAGTGTGTGATACTGAGAGGCTGCTTTCTCTCTCTGATTGTGTTACCTTGTTGTGAGGTCATGTTTTTTGTTGTGTGACGCTAACATCTGTTTAGCATGAGGCTAAAATCCAGCTGAACCCTCAGTGGGTCACTGCTGACCTGCTGGATGTTCACAGGGTCAAACCAAGGAAACCAAAATGACTCCAAACTCAAACATCAGAGCAAAGAAAGGACATATTTAAAGTCAGTCATTCTGCTCATTATTGGACTTTGACCTTTAACCTCTCTGCCCTGTGTTGTTTCCTCTTTCAGAGCAGGAATACATCACAGCTGATCCTGGACAGGACGTCACTCTGCCGTGTCAATTTCCAGATAACAACAACAAAATCATGATTGTACAGTGGAGCAGAGTCGACCTGGACACAAAATTTGTCCTTTTGTATCGTGATGGGTGGTTTGTTCCAGATGACCAGCATCCATCCTTTAAGAACCGGGTGGATCTAAAGAACAGACAGATGAAGGGTGGAGACATGTCTGTGATCCTGAAGGCTGTGACGACTGCTGACGAGGGAACCTACGAGTGTCGCGTCTTCATGGAAGAAACTCACTCATGGAAGCACAGCAGCATCAGTCTGAGAGTTGTTCCTCCAGGTGAGTGAGCAGAGCTTCCTGGTTGCTGATGTTTCTGTGTTTGCTGTGTGGATGACCTGCTGGATGTTCAGAGGTTGAAATGGATGAAACCCAAAATGACTCAAAACTCAAACATCAAAGGAAATAAACAACATTTAAATTCACTAATTCTGCTCATAATTGGACTCTGACCTTTAACCTGTCTGCTCTGCATTGTTTCCTCTTTCAGAGCAGAAAAATATCACAGCTGAGTCTGGACAGGACGTCACTCTGACATGTCGAGCTCCAGGCAACAAGAAAATCAGAGCTGTAAAGTGGAGCAGAGCTGACCTGCAGTCAGAAGATGTGATTTATTACTGGGATGGTCAGTTTGCTCCACATAACCAGCATCCATCCTTTAAGAAGAGGGTGGAGCTGCAGGACAGACAGATGAAGGATGGAGACGTGTCTGTGATCCTGAAGAACGTGACGGCTGCTGATGAGGGAACATACGAGTGTCGTGCTTACATGAGAGAAGCTCACTTATGGAAGCACAGCAGCATCATCAGCCTACAAGTTCTTTCAGGTGAGTCCGTCTTCAGTTTCAAAGGAGCACAATCCGAGTCAACTCAGATTGTGTTCCTCACTGAGACACCAACAGACTCACACCTTTCTAACAGTCTCAGTCATAGCAGTTTCTCACCTGCAGGTCAGCCAGGACGACTCAGAGAGGATGGACCTGTTGGACTGCCTGTGGGTCTGTCGGTGTTTGCTGTGCTTCTTGTTGCTGTCATTGGGTTTCTGATCTACTGCTCAAGATCTTAATCAGCCTCAACAGACTCCTCAGCAGCGCTGTGAGTCAGATGATCTGAGGACAGAATGAACCGTCCTGAACATCAGCAGATGCTGCAGATGTCAAACATCCAGAGTCTGGTTTTAGGTCTCATGTCTCTGATTGTCATCCTGTGTCTGTGCTGTCTGTGACTCTGCAGGTTACTCTTCTTTAGGCTGCTCGTCAGACTCACTCACACAGAGCTGTGTTACAGACACGAATCTATGCTGTAATCCGAGCATCACTCAATGTTTTGTGTTTCAGCTTCAGCAGCTGTTCTCTGAGGATGAACCACATCATCCTCTGTTACACTATCATTACACACACTGACTGAACTGACAGCACAAACACTGTGATGATCTGAGGGTGCTGTTGCACGGAGCTCAATGATGTAAACGTATCTGTACAGACAAACTTTAGGGAATCTTGTAACTGTGTAACTACCTGTCATGTTTGTGTGTGTTATTTGACACAGTCATAGGACTGTCTGTGCTCCCACCGTGCTCCTCCCACAGAGACAGAGGACTGCTGGTCTTTGAAGGATTATGGGAAAACAGTGAAATAGTAAAACAGTATTAGAGTGATCATATATAGGATGCTTAAGGAACAGAGGTCACACAGAGGTCAGAGGGCACCTTGACACAGAAAGAAGCTCTGTAACAGGCAGATGCAGTGCTGTATGTAGTTAAAGTGTGTGACAGCTGTCTGACCACAGTATCTGCTAATCTCCTGCAGTCTGTGCAGAATACTGCTGCAGGTCTTTGTGCAGGTTTCACTGATGTAATAACACTGAGCCATATAGTCGTCTTCTATTTTTCTAAGACATCTCAGGCTGTTCATAGTTCTTCTGCACAGATGCCGTCTTCAATGTGAACATTTCTCCAGAATCTGCTGTAATGATTTATGTGGATGCTGTGGACACAGAACCCCACCTGGGAACAAGGACTGCAGATTAGCAGTAGCTTTTACCTCTTTGTGTTTTAATTAAATTAAACCACCAATTAAAACTCCATCTTGGTGAGTGGTTTCATGCTAAGTTAACAGCAAATGTTTAATGCAGCACCTGCGCGAGCTCAAAATGTTAATCATTATCTGGCACTAATTAGCATGCTAATTGTGTGTGCTAATTAGTGCCAAAAACATGTTTAGAGTGCTATTTGAGCTCATAGCAACGTGAGGCAGCGCACATTACTGTTTATGGTCATGTTAAATGTGTGCATTGTTGCTAAAACTGTGCTAACCGTGCTATTACTACACAAGCATGTGTTGGGTGCTACGTAAGAAAAACCTTACATCATTTGATGAGGTAAATCGCAATTGTTTAAAATTAATCATACCTTCATGATTGAAACTTAAAGGACTGTGGGTATTGATATGAATGGAAGCAAACCTAATGTGAACTTTTGAATGTTTGTTAAGTTGAATTCCATTTTTATTTTTATTTTTAAAATAATAATTTTTATAACTCATTTCTGGCTCCACCTATTTCACTGCTTTTGTGCCCAGTAGCATTCAGAGGCATGTGTAGCCATGGCGGCTAATGGTGAAGCAACACAGCGTGCTAAACGATCCGAGGTTTGGGACAATTTCACCTTCGACAAAGGAAAAAATAAACTTATCTGCAACATTTGCAAAGTGGAATTTATATCAGCAGCAAACCTGAATACAATTTTTGAATGAAGTATCCATCTTCTGTGTGTTTACTACCACATTTTAAATAACCTTATGCTAAATGTAAACGCTGATGGCTAAATAAGTGCCATTTCATAATTATGTGATTCATAATCCGATTAGTTGACTATCAAAATAGTCATTAGTTGCAGCCCTGCTACACAGCCCATCGGTCTGTTGTCCTTCTTCTTGGTGTCGTGCTTTAGATGTTTATCTGAAAGGAACAGAAACTCCCTTCAACCACAGTTGAACCAGCACCACCTTTGCTCGGTGAGCTTCACTTTCTCTCTGCATGAAAGTGCAAAACAACAAGGTTAAAAAACAGTTGCATTGCTCAGATGAACTAGTCAGTGTTTAGGTCCTGCGTGATGCTCTCTGAATTCAGTATTATTGTTTTCTGTTGTCTGTGCTTATTCTGAAAATGTGAGCACGGATGCCTCACCACTGCAGACCACGTTTAACTGTAGGTCAGGGCTCTAGCCGGTGGTTGATCACTCGGCGTTGCACCATGCTGAGGTCATCTTGCGCTGGCCTGAGAATTTCACTGGTTCCCTATCTGAACTTTTCTATCGCTGCAGTTAGCAAGCAGGCGCACACCTCAAACACCCTGTGCACACCACGTCATTGCCCATCTCCTGCTAGATCGCTGCACTACAGTATTATATGCAATCTAACACTGGCCATGGCCAGTTTTGGTCACAATGTGTACGCGCAATCTCAAAACAGCAGTTGGCATGAAACCAGGGGGAAGAAGAGGAAAAAGGGAGCTCGCCTCAGCCTCAAGCCTCCTATTTTAATCCTGAAGCTGAACCTGAGTAAATGGACTCAGTTCCTCTGCTTCAGCTAACAGTGCACAAGCCCGCTCACCTGTACTCACTAGAGAGGCAAAGAGATTCATTTCTACCCAACATCAATATAATCTCACTTTCTCAGCTGAACCAGAGGCAGCTGTGAAAAGACCGATCTGTCTGATCAGTGCGTCTCAGCTTTAATTAAACTTTAATTTGATCGAATCTTGTCAAGTTTTAAGCTCTTTGTTATTCACAGTACATGTCCTTGAACATTAAAACAGTTCAAAGTGCCACATCTGCTGAGGCTGAGGGGGAAATGGCCGCTGGAACATCTGGGTCACTCTTGGTCTTCGATCTGCTTCACCATGTTTGTCGGTGTAAATGGGTGGAAGTGTATTAACTGTTAAAATTATTCACGATGAATGTGTTGACACTGAATTCATCTTGAGTTAAGGATACAGGTATTTCATGTGATGAGGGTGAGATCAATCGCAGGAGACCTCATGAGAGTTTAACAGGTTCAGTTCTTGAATGATCTCCACAGAACACCAACATAACCTCTCTGATCATCCATCATCAGCTACATACTAAAGAGCATCATCATCATTAAAGGACTTCAAAATGATGTCACTGTATAAAGATGTAGATTGTTCTATGGAGGAGGCAGCATTTAGCTGTAGCCTCCATCAAACCACAGCTACTCTGGAGAACTTTGTCCTCCTTTGGTTCTCTTTAAGTTGTGCTGGAGCCACAGAGAGCAGATCTTTGTTCTTCATGGAGAACCAGGGAGGCAGTTTGGACTTTCCTCTCAAACATCAGAGCAGGAGACTCTCAGTACACCTGATTACAGAGAGGAATGAAGAAGCAAGCACACAGGAAGCAAGAGGAGCAGCAGGAAGTTTGCAGAGCATGCAGCTGCTGCAGCACTTCTTATAAACCACATGACCGTGATCAGAGCAGAGTGACTGAGTACAGTTCCTCTCTGAGCTGATGTTCTTCTTTCTGTTCCTCAGAAAAAGTCTGACAGCTTTTGGTTCTTCAGATGATCAAACACATTGAATCTGATGTGATTTCACAGATTCAACAGTAAATCAGATCCACTTCCTGTTGTTGCCAAAGAATCTCCTAAATCCATTTCACAGCTCTCAGGTGAGACAAGCTTTGAGCTGTGCTCAGCGGGGCTCAGGTGTGCAGAGCGCTGCACAGGTTTAGGTCGGGGCTTGGACCGTTGTGCTCAAACTGAGCTGATCTCGACTCTGTGTTGATTGTGTGATAGCATCACAGAGCAGCAGCTCCTCACTTTGTCTCACTACACTCTCCTACATATATCACAACTACTTTCTTTGTTGTGCTCTTATTTTTGGGTATGTGTAACTGTAAAACAGCATGAATGCAAATGACAAAGTAAAGTGTAGCTCTGGAGTGTGTTAAGCTGCTGTTGTGTTGTAGAAACAGTTTGATGTCATCAGAAATCCCTCAGAATCAGAGTTGAGATGATTTGGAGTTTGATGCTCGTTTACTGTACCGCTCTTTAGTGTCTCCTGCAGTCTGAGTGAAGCCATTACAGCACTGCCACAGCACTGCCACCCTGTGGTCAGACTGGAGCATTGCTGTAGTAATTCTCAGCCTGCAAACTGAGACTTCCTCACGGTTTGAACCCTCTGCTGGTCAGAACAGTACTAAGATCTACTTCCCTTTTTTTCTTGCTCTCTGATGTGGTTTTTCTTCAGTGTTTCTGTGCCTCCCTGTCTGTGTTTGCTCTCCATTTGATCACTTCCTGTATTATTCTGAAAGAATCTTTTCAGATGTCTTTGATCCTTTTATTTCCTGTTCCAGTCTGTGCACACAGTAGATTTCCTGGCTGTGGCTGAACTGGGAGTGTTTCCTAGCTTTCTGACCTGCTGCAGTGACCCTGAAGTTCCTGCAGCTGTAACCAGAGCAGGAGGAGCTCTTCAAGGAGCTTCTTCAGTTTACCTTTGCCATTACTGACACACATCACATTGACACACATCACACTGACACACACATCACACTGACACACATCACACTGACACACACATCACACTGACACACATCACACTGACACACACATCACACTGACACACACATCACACTGACACACATCACACTGACACCCACAGTTCAGATAAAATCATTATAGTGGGTGATTTTAACATCCATGTAGATGCTGAAAATGACAGCCTCAACACTGCATTTAATCTATTATTAGATTCAATTGGCTTCTCTCAAAATGTAAAGGAGCCCACCCACCACTTTAATCATACTCTGGATCTTGTCCTGACATATGGCATAGAAACTGAAGACCTAACAGTATTCCCTGAAAGCCCCCTCCTGTCTGATCATTTCTTAGTAACATTTACATTTACTTTAATGGATTACACAGCAGTGGGGAATAAGTTTTATTACAGTAGGAGTCTTTGTGAAAGTGCTGTAACTAAGTTTAAGGATCTAATTCCTTCATTATTATGCTCTTCAGTGCCATGTGCCAACACAGTGCAGAGCAGCTACCTAAACTCTGCTCCCACTGAGGTAGATTATCTCATCGATAGTTTTACATCCTCACTGCGTACGACTTTGGATACTGTGGCTCCTCTGAAAAGGAAAGCCTCAAATCAGCCGGCCCATGGTCCAGTCATCTCTGGACCCCCTCCAGTTCACCTACCAGCCCCACCTGGGAGTTGAGGACGCCATCATCTACCTGCTAAACCGAGTCCAGGCTCAGCTGGATAAGCCAGCCAGCACTGTGAGGGTCATGTTCTTTGACTTCTCGAGTGCATTCAGCAGCATTCAGCCTGCTCTTCTGGGTGAAGCTGACAGCGATGCAGGTAGACGCCCCCCCCCCCTGTGTCCTGGATTGTTGACTCCCTCACTGGCAGACCACATAATGTACGCCTGCAGCACTGTGTGTCTAACAGTGTAGTTAGCAACACTGGAGCCCCACAGGGAACTGTCCTCTCTCCCTTCCTCTCCACCCTCTACACCTCTGACTTCAGCTACTGCTCAGAGACCTGCCACCTTCTGAAGTTTTCTGATGACTCTGCAATAGTTGGATGTATCATCAGGGGTGATGAGGATGAGTACAGGATGACGGTTGTTGCGTGGTGTGAGCAGAACCATCTAGAGCTCAACGTGACAAACACAAAGGAACTGGTGGTGGACTTGAGGAGGAACAAGGCATCGGTGGCTAGTGATGTTACGTCTTGTACTGAAACCCCGAGACCTGTACCGAGCAAAAGTGGGCGTGTCCAAATGAAGCCTGTGTCGAGGCCCGTATAGTTTTTGAGAAAATCGTGTGATGAAAGCTAAACGAGGCCCCGTTTTCTAAAATCACGTGACTGCTTCATTATGTGACTCGAGTTGCTGAAAAGGACGTGGGAACCAGAGGAAGCGTTCTGGGTGATCTGAGTCCGTCAGTTTTTTATTCCTGAATAAAAATTAATAAATCACCTCCACCCAAACACTTCCTGTAATTGTTTATCCACAAACATACTGTGTCTATACTAAGCTGTATATAGTTTTGATGTATATGTGTGTATTGGTGTATTGATATATATATGTGTGTCCTTCAGTGTACTTAAGCTGCTGTTATATATGCAAATGTCCCCATTGTGGGGTCATTAAAGTTTTTCCTATCTTACATTTATTAATATACCACGATCAGCATAGATTTATTTAATCTGGCTTTACAATACCTCCAATGGACATTTTGACAAATTGCATAACGAGACTAAAAGACCCCCCCCCCAGCCTGCATGTAACAGAACAGCAGGGATGCTGTACATCAAATGTCCAGCAGATGTCAGCACTCCTAAATGAGCTGTGAAACAGGGCTTCATGTGATCAGGCTTTTGGCCAATCAGTTGGCTGGAAAAATTTGACACATTCATGGGGCCTCATTGTACCATCACTACCGGTGGCCCCTGTGTGTCCACACTGACCCCCCTCAGTGAGGACACCGTAGAGCACGGGTGGCCAACTCCAGGCTTCGAGGGCCGGTGTCCTGCAGCTTTTAGACATGTCTCTGCTTCAACACACCTGAGTCAAATATAGAAGTCATTAGCAGGACTCTGGAGAACCTGGCTGCATACTGAGGAGGTAACTCAGCCCTTTGATTCATGCTGTTGCATGCTGGGGCAGCAGGCTGAGGGTGGCTGACGCCAACAGACTCAATAAACTGATCCACAAAGGAGCTGGACTCGCTGATCGCATTGTTGGAGAGGAGGATGCTGTGTAAGCTGAAGGCCAGTATGGGCACTGGCTCCCACCCACTCTACAACACCGTGATGGAGCACATTCAGTGCGAGACTCATTACACCAAAATGCACATAATGTTTAATAAGCATACATGTTCACAGAGTTAGTAAACAGATTTAATAAGTCTACATGAGTTTAAACTGTCACAGTCAGGCTGTTCTACGACCAGCAGCTACAGTACAACACAAACTTTCATATCATCAGAGATCACATGAAAGCAGCAAAGAACAAATAACAGCAATAATGCCTGAATAAAGGAAAACATTAACACAGCGCACTAATACATGTTTCTACTGTAATAATCCTGTGCAGTCTGAGTGAGGCGTGATGCAGCCGGATCACCCAGGCCTGTGATGGTCTTCATTAGCATTCCAGGGAAGTTTCCTACATGAGGAGAGCAGCAGCAGGAGGCCGGTTTGAACCCTCACTCTGTTCTTCGGTTTCTATAGATCAGAACAGCAGCAGCAGCAAGAAGAAGAAGCAGAGCAGAGACTGAGGGACCCACGATCAGACCAACAGGTGCTCCTCCTGGACCTGCAGGTAGAAAGAGGTGTGAGGTGTCAGCTGTCAGGTAGGTGATGAGTGAAGAACAGAACAGAATCCATTTCCTCTTCAAACTGCTGTCAGACATTATCTACTGCACTCTGATCACATCACTCAGACCAGCTGCTTTCTACAAAGTCTCATCAACAACCAGGAAGCAGCTTCACCTCTGATCACAGACACACTGAACTCTGCTCACTCACCTGCAGGAGGAGGAGCAACAACTCTCAGGGTGATGGTGCTGAGGAGCTTCCATGAGCGTGTTTCTCCCATTAAAACACGACACTCGTATGTCCCAGTGTCATTAATCATCACGTTCTTCAGGATCACAGACACGTCTCCACCCTTCATCTGTCTGTCCTGCAGCTCCACCCGGTTCTTAAAGGATGGATGCTGCTCCTCTGGAACAAACTGACCATCCCGGCACACAAAGACATATTCTGACTCCAGATCAGCTCTGCTCCACTCTACAATCATGATGGTGCTTTTTGGAGCTCAACATGGCAGAGTGACGTCCTCTCTACAATCAGCTGTGATGGTTCTCTGCTCTGAAAGAGGAAACAACACAGAGCAGAGAGGTTAAAGGTCAAAGTACAGCTGTTCACTTCTACAGCAGCTACACACACACACACACAAAATGAACAGTTGTCATCTGTTACCAGCTATGATACACAATATCTTCTTCGTTCAGCTGCTGCCTTCAGGGGGCACCACAGCAGATCTTCTCCTTCCGCCTCCCCCAATCCCAGCATCCTCCTCTGTCACACCAACCCTCTGCATGTCCTTCTTCACCCATAAACCTCCTCTGAGGTCTTCCTCTTCTTCACCTGCATGGAGCTCCATCTTCATCCACTTCTGTCCAGTGTCTCCACCCTCCCTCCTCTGCACATGTCCAAACCATGTC
Source organism: Pterophyllum scalare (assembly GCA_024447675.2). Classification (NCBI taxonomy): domain Eukaryota; kingdom Metazoa; phylum Chordata; class Actinopteri; order Cichliformes; family Cichlidae; genus Pterophyllum; species Pterophyllum scalare. The sequence goes on along the minus strand of JAMQGT020000354.1, from coordinate 6,288 downwards.
AGCCTCTCTGACTCTGAGCTGTCCCTCTCATGGACTCATTTCTAATCCTGTCCATCCTGCCCACTCCCAGTGATGATCTGAGCATCAGCAGGTCTCACCACCATCCTGGAAACCTTCCCTCTCACTCTGGCTGCTCTCCTCCTGTCACAGATCACCCCTGACACTCGTCTCCACCCGCTCCACCCTGCTGCACTCTCTTCTTCACCTCTCTTGTCTGTTGCTTTGGATGCTTGACCCCAGGTATTTAAACTCATCCACGTTCCCTGCCACTGGTTCTTGCAGCTGCTTTGTTACACCTGTCTCCCTCTCATTCACACAAACAGTGCTGTGCAAAAGTCTTGAACCACCTCCTCATTGGATCAGCTGAAGGCTTTTCAGGGAACTTTCAGGACAGCCTAGAAGTAATAAATGCTTGAATACGAGCAGTGCTGAAAGCAGCCAGACATGAAGATAAGTCTCTGTGATGGTTATGAATCATTTGAAGAAATCCATGAAGTTAGAACTAGTTAAAGTGAGAGGAATACTCAGATCAACACTGACACACACATGTACGCACACACACAAACAAACTGAATCAGTACTGTACTTCTTACTCTGTATCTCACAGAGCAACAGCGTTTAGTATCAATAGGTAAAGCTTACGTGTAGAGTCAAACAGGAGGACTCCGAGTAACAGCAGAGACCAGTGCCGCCATGTTCCAGCAACCATGTAGAGTTCTGCTGTTCCAAAACTAGAACGTTCTAGAACTCTGAGATGTCAGCGTCTCCAGAGATTAACAATCTGAGCTTAAACGTGAACCACAAGAGACTAAATTTAAGGTTAAAATGAAGCAGAAAGGTTTGTGCTCGAACAATGTCCACGTCTGACTCAGTGTGTCAGTCGCATCAGAGGACATTACGTAGAGACGTGATACGTAGAGACGTGATACGCAGAGACGTGATACGCAGAGACGTGATACGCAGAGACGTGATACGCAGAGACGTGATACGCAGAGACGTGATACGCAGAGACGTGATACGCAGAGACGTGATACGTAGAGACGTGATACGTAGAGACTTGTTACATTGGACTACAGCGCCATCATAAAGCGCGTCATTAGAAAAGCAGAGACTCTGCAGCAGCTCTGAGAGTGTAACAGTTTAAGTTCTTGAATGATCTCCACAGACCAACACCAACATAACCTCTCTGATCATCCATCATCACTGAAGAGCATCATCATCATCATCAAAGGACTTCAGAATGATCTTACTGTATATTTGTGACCTGGTTAACATGACCAGCAGGAGGTCTCAGATCACTTACTGTTGTCAGGAATCCAGGAGGATCCTCGGAGTAGCCTCAGTGTGAATCCACAGAAGTATCAGAGCACTCTTGAAATGAATCCTGCTCACTGACCTTTCAGTCTGCGACTCTGTCTGTGACTATGAAACAGAGAAACCTGTGGCTGCTGCCACATATGAGACTGGTGGCAGCTTCACTCACATTATTACCATAAAAGTCAGGACAGGATGGAGGAGGAGGAGTCTGCAGAGTTCTCCCAGTCTGTCTGTGGGAGGGTTTAACATGATCGAGTGGACTGGTACAGCCCTTTTCTCTCAGAGCGCTTATACAACATGTTTACATTCACACCCACTCCCACGTGTGTCTAAGCTTAGTGCTTTTACTGTTTAACATTCATACTTCAACACTTGCGTCGGAGAGCAACTTGGGCTTCAGTATCTTTCCCAAGGATACTTTGGCATACGGCCCAGAGCAGCAGGGAATCAAACTGCCAACCCTCAGATTGGTAGGTGACCTGCTCTACCTCCTGAGATACAGCCACCCTTTAAAGTTTCAAAAAGTGTAAAAGTTTCAGAGGACAGAGACAGCTGTTCTCTGACTCTGTGATCAGGTCTTATGGATTAAAGGAGATCTGAGGCTGTTGAAGGAGCAGGGAGGAGCCTCAGAGAGCAGCTCACCTGTATACGGGAGGCTTGAGTGGACCGTACCATCGTGGGGGGATTATGGTCCTGATTATTTCCTTTGACAGCTGATCAGTTCTTTTGGATCTGATTAGTGTGAACTTGTGAAAGTCCAGCAGGTCACAGAGAACATTTCAGCCATGAGCTGAAAAAACAGAGTTTCAGTACCTTTGACCTCTGACATTTCTGTGAACATCCAGGTGAAAGGTCAGAGTGACCTCTTAGAGGGTTCATTCAGGCTGATAATCATAACCTGGCAGAGAGAGCATCGCTCTCATTATCACACACTGTGAGTGTGTTTGCTGAAGCTCACTGAGGCTCCAACATCCACACAGGAAATTCCAGCAGTGTGATGAACACACTTCTGGGACATTTTATGTTAACAATCAGAGACCCCTGCTTTGGTCTGTGGGGATTTCTCTCATTTTGTTTTCCGGCTCTCTTCGGATTGTGCTTCTGTATTCTTCACAGTTAGAATCAGAAAAGCAAAGGCCTCCAGGCGGATTTCTTTAACCCTGGCAACAAATGATGGCTGAAATGTGATTGGTTAAAGGTTTTAATATGAAAATACACATCTGGAAACAGCGTAACCATGGGAAAAGCTACGAAAGGAACCGTACAGACCATTTGGAATCATTTAACAAGTACTGATGGACAAAATATAATTAACATCAATCTGTGATTCAGATTTTTTTAGGCCAGCAGAGAAGGCCTTGCAGGCCCTGACGGCCCACCACTGCTCAGAAGCAGGCAGAGTTGAGATGATTTGGAGTTTGATGCTCGTTTACTGTACCGCTCTTGAGCGTCTCCTGCAGTCTGAGTGAAGCCATTACAGCACTGCCACAGCACTGCCACCCTGTGGTCAGACTGGAGCATTGCTGTAGTAATTCTCAGCCTGCAAACTGAGACTTCCTCACGGTTTGAACCCTCTGCTGGTCAGAACAATACTAGGATCTACTTCCCTACACACTGATCTATAACTATAACACAGATCTCCACAGATGCATGTTTTCATATCAGTGTTGATAGGAACATCCTCAGCTCTGCTCCTTTAAACATACAAACCATCAGCGGCCTCAGTTTCACCTACTGCACGTCCATGAAGAAGCTCAGAGGCACTTCACAATTCCCACATTTTGTTGTCTTTAGTGCAGGTTCCAGCTCAGGTCAGTAGGTGTAAACCTTTAAGCCTTAGGTCAGGGGGGTCAAACTCAGTGACAGGACAGTCCAAAGACACAGTCTGAGCCTCGTCCAAACAGGATTAAACTACACTGAACATCTCAAACTGAAAATACTTTCAACCAGAATACAGCATCTTCTCCGTATCCATCCCACCAATCCGCTCTTTTCCCCACAGGCGAAGAGAAGAGACAAGACGGTGCACCTCTGATGTCAGTGATCAGGTCCTTTGTCTTTGGAAAATCCCTGTTTTCCACTTTTCATTAGGTCATTTCTGGGGGTCAGGCAGCTGACGATGTTTTTATCAGCTGATCAATGTGTCATTGGCAACACAGAAAAACAGGTCAGTGCACAGGTTACAACCTGTGCAGCAGCTGTTGCAGTGCATTGTGGGATTTGTAGTATAAGTGGTGGAGTGCTTTCTACCGGTGGGTCATTATTCATAGGCACATGAAATCATATTGCAGGCCGGTTGTGGCCCGCGGGCCTTGAGTTTGACACGTGCCTTAGATACTGTTCAAATTTCATGCCTTCACAGGAGGAATATTCCTCATAACAACTAATAAATAATAAAAAGTGCATTTGGAGCTCTATAGCATGAATAAACAGGTCACAGAGCCAACCACAGAGGGGCAGACGCTGATCAGTGGTAACACATCTGTTTACATGTCGCAGGCAGATAGGTGTGTCGGCTCCACAGCTGGAATCAAAGAACATCTTTCTGCTTCTGTTTTCTGTCTTTCAGCTCCCTAAAAATGCCACAGTAGAGCATTAAAGGCTGAACAAAGTGTCTACACAGCGTCTCTGCAGTGTAACAGATGTGTGTGTAACACAGAGCCACAGCTCATTGGCTCAGAGGGCCTCACTGAGCCCCACAGGCACCAGTGAGGCCAGTCTCTGCGACTCAGTCAAGAAGCTGCAGGTGAGCCCTACACTGTAGAGAAACTGCCCACATGCTGCACACCGTACAGGTAAATGACCCTGTAATGGAAATCAAACCAGTTTCTCTGAGTGACCGTCCGCTTATGAAAGCATGGTTTCACTATGGTTACATAACCACGGTTTACCATGGTTTTTTATAAACTATGGTTAAATCTACAGCTCCATTGATCTGTTTCACACAACTGTAGTTCAATAATGCATCAAACATTGAATAGGCTAATTCTAATGCAATAGCAAATGTAATTAAAAATCCTACTTCATACTCCAATCTAGCTGTCAAAAAAGCAGCGGAGTAATCAAAAACAGAGAATCATTAAAACTTTATATAATGTATATTTGTATTAATAAATAATTGAGTCTTCACTTCCTGGGACGGCAGGTCCAGCTCTGTGTGTAAGAAAGAGGAACAGGAAGAGTGACAGATATTCAAGACTGATAAAGATTAAAAACCCAACAACAACAGTGATATAACACGCAAACACGTTATTAAGCGTGTTCCAGGCTCCCCTCAGCAGTTTCATGTTGGAGAGTAATGTGACAAATAAATCAGAAGTGTTTACAAAGACATGGCAACATTGTAAACATACAGTACCGTCAGAAGAAGGTATTTTATATTATAACAAACAAACAAATATAACAACCCATATTCCAGCCAATCACTGACGAGACTTCTGGGAGTCAGAAACTTGCTCCCGTCCTTCGGCTGGAAGCTGGTTTGTTGTATGTTGGTGTGTTTGTTGTGTTGTGTTGTCTCCAGACCACATCTGTGTGTATTCTGCAGACAGGCAGCTGTCTATGATCACGCTGAAACCACGCAGGAAATGAACTCTGAGCATCTTTACCTAGACACTGATGCTACAGTATCTCTTAAAAGTGAGTGCACCCCCTCACATGGAAATTGATCACCAGACATTTTGTGTCCACCTTTCACAGGGTGCAGAGGGGCCTTAATCTTCATAAATCTACTCTTCATCAAACTGTGGGGACCAGCTTTGTCTCTGAAGCTAGGTTGCTCTGATCTGATTACACTGGCTTCTCCACACCCTGTCTCTTTTTCTTCCTCCCTTTCCCCCTCTTTGAATCCATGGCAGGCTTAGACCCCCCCCCCTACAACATTTTAAGGACCTGCATTATGAAACCATATGTTAGACCTTATTTAGTTAGTTATTATTAATCTCTGCCTCTCTTCCACAGCATGTCTTTTGTCCTGTCTCTCTGCCAACCGGTCGCAGCAGATGACTGCCCCTCCCTGAGCCTGGTTCTGCTGGAGGTTTCTTTCCTGTTAAAAGGGAGTTTTTCCTCCCCACTGTCACCAAGCGCTTACTCATAGGGGGTCGTTTTGACTGTTGGGTTTTCTCTGTGTTATTGTAGGGTCTTTACCCACAATACAAAGCGCCTTGAGGCGACTGTTTGTTGCGATTTGGCGCTATATAAATAAAATTACGCCTTTTAATAATGCTGCCTAAGGGAAGCATGTATAATGTAAATTGAATGGGTCCAAGCATGGAACCCTGTGGAACTCCATATTTAACCGTAATTTGTGAAGGACAAACTAATAATTTAAAGAGAACATGAGGAAAACGGTCTGACTGGGAAGAAGAGAGAACTTCAGAATCCAACATTGCTTTGGCAAAGTTGCACACAGATTCAACATTGACGTGGCAGAGTCAGGTGTCATTACTGCCAGTGTGATTTATTATTTTAGGATGTCTCTGTTTAGCCTCAGCCAGCTGTTTCAGGTTCCTTCTTGATGTCACCTGCTCTGGCCCCTGGAAGGCAACCATCAATGGTTGCTGGCATTGCTGGCTTCACTTTTTCAGAACAGAGTCACCAATAACCAGAGTTTGTTCCTCAGTGGGTGTGTCACACAGTGGGGAAAAAACAATTTGAAATGTGAAAAGGTTGGTGGTGTAGCGGTGGTTTAGAGCTAACCTTCCTCTTCAACTCACAAAGAACTCTTCTCGAGTTTATGGTCCCGTGTGATCCCAGAAGATCAAATATCAATCTTTATAGCTTTAACGAGGGGCAAGCATACAATAAAAGTGCAGATTATAAAGTTTTAAAAGCTGGTTCCAAGGTTCAAACTGTGCCTTTTCCTGCACTGTGTCTGAAACAGAGCCAGTTTGGACACATCCACTGCTGTTGAATGTGAAATGGCGGCGAGAGAAAATAAGCAGGAGTTAAAAGAATTCTCTTGTTCCTTGT